>OX276494.1:0-22500 GCA_946251955.1 Acronicta psi | reverse complement strand
TTGGTTATGAGCATCGCACAGGTCTTGTGCGGTGCAAACCGAAGCTTATTTCTTACGCCCCAACTCTGAACATGGGCGAGGGCTGCATTGGCGGTTGCCGAGACTTCGGCTGCTGTGTCACCGTCCACGACCAAGACGATATCGTCCGCAAATGCTTGAGCGTAATTCCCTTTCCGCTCTAGGTCCTGCAGAAGTGGGTCCAGTAGTAGGTTCCACAGGATTGGACCACCAATTGACCCTTGGACGCAGCCTTTGTTTGTCTCTCTTGTGCATTCCTCCCCAGCATACCTCACTTTTACACGTCTGCTGTCGAGATAACTGTCTAGTAGCCTCCTGGTGTTCACCGGGCACTTTTCCTCAGCCAGTCTGACTTTGATCGCTGGCCACCATGCGCTATCGAAGGCTCCCTCTATATCCAATGACACCAGGACAATTAGCTTCTTCAGCCTCAACTTGTCCTGTACGTGTTTCATTAGAGTATAGAGGGCGTCCTCGGTGCTCCTCTGGGGCATAAAGCCAAACTGGCGAGTACTAAGCCGCGGCACAAGCTGCCATTTAATCCGTGCTACTACCATCCTCTCCAGGACCTTCCCCAAGACCGGCAGGAGACCTATCGGTCTATATGACTTGGGGTTCAAGTAATTGTCCTTGCCCGGTTTTCTGAGGACCACCACCGTTGCCTCCTTCCAGATGTCCGGGAAGTGTGCCAGTTCTAGGCACTTATTGTACAGGGCAAGGAACGCGTCCGGGTCCTGGTAGATAGCTCGACAGCAGACGTCCGACGTAAATCCATCATCACCTGGTGCTTTCTTAGGATTAAAACCTTCCACTGCTGTCTTCAGTTCCAGCGGCGTAAATGGTGGATCATGATACTCATCATGCTGCCACTCATTTACCCGACTGGCAGCTTCTCTTGTTCGCCTGTGGTCTGCGTTGTCCTCGAGCGCTGTGTCCTTTGGATAAAACGTGTCGGCTAGCAAGGCTGCAGATTCCTGTGGGTTTAGGAATGCACCATCGTTAAATAGGGTCAAGTCTTCTTGTCTCCTGGCGGTCCTTCCGATTATCCTGTAGATCCCTTCCCACACTCCTTCCCGGTCTTGCCTGCGACAGAACTCCTTCCAACTGGCGATTTGGGCTTTTTTAGCTTTTATCTCATAATCTTCTTTTGCTTTCAGGTAATCGTCTACGACCATCGCCCTTCGGACCGGCGCGGCATTGCGAATGCGGTTCTTTCTCCTAGCAACCTCCTTCTTCATCACAGCGAGCTCCTCGGACCACCACGGTAAGGTAAGTTTCGTTTTACTATTAACTCTAGGTATTGCACTACTACAAGCTTGATCAATTAAGTTTTTATATTTAATCACTATTTCCTCTAAATTTTGTTTACTATTTATTTCGTTTATACTATCTAAATTAATATGGTTTTCAGTTTTCAGTTCTTCTAGTTTTTGACTAAATTTGTCCCAGTCTGCCTTTTTTGTATTAAATTTTCTTGTGGTTCTACGGATATTCATCCCTACCTCCCTTTTAACCTTGATGTTGAAGAATATTGTGTTGTGGTCCGAGGACGTTGCTCCTGTGTCGACCCGCCAGCCGTCTACCAGGTCAAACAAGGCAAGCGAACATGCCGTGACGTCTACGTGGCTTCTGAACACTCTACCACCCCTGATGGTGTCAAAAGTAGGGATATCGCCAGTGTTCAGTACCTGAAGCTCTAACTCTTCCAGGGTCCCGGACATCTCTTCGCCCCTGGGGTCTTCGATATTGCTGCCCCACCAGGTACTTTTCGCGTTTGAATCGCCACCTAACAGCAATCTACCGGTGGCCACTTCAGTTCTGATCTGGGTCAACTGGTCCAGGTATGGCCCCAAGGGTTGGTCTGGCTCGAAGTAATAGGAGACTACTGCGATTTCCCAAGCTTTGGTCCGGATCCCCACCACGACGATGTTATTCGTGGTGAGTTTTGGGTAGGGGATGACATCCAGGTCATCATCGAAGACGGCGATTGCCGCTTTTACCCTCCCGCTTCCATCAACCTCGCATTGGTAGATTCTCGCACCTCGGTAGCTCTTCATACTTCGTGCCCCTCCCACATACGGCTCCTGGATCAGGGCCCATGCGATCTTACGTTCACTGGCCTCTAAAAAGAGTTCGGTGGTTGCCAATTCCTTACGCTGTAAATTTGCTTGGGCCACTCGGTAAGGTCTTGCATTTTGTTGGACAGGAGTGTTTTCCAAGTCGCCTTTAGCAGTATGCTACAGAAGTACGGGCTATATCGTCCCACCGTCTTCTAATCGTGCACTCTGAGCTGAATGCGTTATGGTCCCTGATTTCTATTTTTGCGCGAGTGCAGTTGCAACAGCTCGGTGGTGCGCCTACCATCCAGTCCTCACACTCAGACTTCATGTGGGGACCGCCACAGTGGCTGCATTTTGCTATTGTCTCTGTGCAGAGACGGCGGCTATGCCCGTAGCCGAGGCAGAGCGAGCACTGAACCAGCGGGGACTGGTCTTCGACCCGTACTCGCTGGAGGTCCACGTGCACCGCCCCGGCCCCGAGCATGCGCTTCCAAACCGCTGTGGCGACTCTCAATACCACATGACAGGAGTGCGGGTTCCTGGTGCGCTTTCGGAACAGTATCTCCATACTGCTTTGCTCCTCGTCCAGACCTTCAAATATTTGGCCATTTTGGTTGTGGAGGGCCTTGACTATCTCCTCGTTTGTGTTGTACTGCATTATGTCTTTGAGTACAATCAGGGGATTTTTATTTTTGATTTCCTCCACTACCAGCTCAGGTGCTTCTCTAATTTTTTCTTGTATCTTTCTTCTTTCCTCTTTCGTTCGGCATCCCATAATTACCTTCCGATCTTTCGCCTTTCTTACCTTCTCTACCGTTATCCCCCCTTCCCTAGCATTCACTACCTTCCTAATTCTATCTAGTACCTGCTCTCCGGTTTCCTTTTCGTCCTTGGCCGTCACTACTATGGAGTGTAGTGCTTGCCTAGGTGGTTGATTGGTAGGCCGACTTGCCGCTACGCTAGCGTAGGAGAATTTCTCCATATGTTCTTGGCTAGCCTGTAGTGCCTCTTTCAGCCTATCCATTTTCGCCCCATTTTCGGCTAGGTTCTTACTATGCTCTTCCAGAGCCTTCCGGAGAGCGTCTGCCTCATCGTTGGCCTTTTTGCCTTCAAAATTCCCTTGTATCTGGACTTGTACCCCTGTAGTTTTTAAGTCCTTTGTGGGCTGGGGTAACCGTCCCCGTTCCTGCTCAGCGTCTTTGACCAGTTGGTAGAGCCTTTCCGCCTGAGCCTCGACGTCTTCCTTTATCTCCCTTTTGGTGTTTCTGGTCGTTGCCATGTGGGTTTTTATCTTAACGAGACATATCCTGGCTTGCTCTACCCTGGTTTTTTGCGCCGGTGGCGGACTTTTGGTCTCAAGTGAAGTCCTTTTTACCGTCCTCGGCACAGTCCTGACAGGCTTTGTTGGGGACGGTTCTTTTCTCTCCTGCTTCCCCGCTTCCCACTCTCCCACGCTCCTCCTAACGTTTTGCGTCGAGGGCCCTGCCTCCTCTGCTACGTTTTGTGGGGTTTTGTTCCGCGGATCTGCTGCTGTCGCTTTCTTTGCTGGCGTTCTGATTCCTAGCATCTTTCTAGTGGAGGGGTTTGGATTGGTGCAATGTCAGGGGTATTGTAAAAAGTACCCCAGAAGATGTATATAGTGTATATCTATGCTAAGTGTAAATGTGTATAAGGTAAAGTGTAAAAGAAAGTTTAGAGCTAATACTAAAATAAATAAAATAAAACAACTAAAACAGACTATTTGTCACTTTAATTTAGGTTTAGTTTAAACCTGTCCTAAAATTTATTTTTTCTGTTTCAGGTGGCGGTGGTGTTGGTGTACGCGGCCGGGAGGTCAGCAGGTGCACTCCGTTGGATCTACGCTCTCCGCAGGTAAGTATTCCGCAGGTAACTCTACTACTCCTTGGGTGGTGATAATTATCTCAGTGTTCTAATTTGGAGTGGAGTAAGTAGAGAGATGTCGGTGTCGGTTTTGTATTTAATCTTAGTTCACTGCGAAAGTGTGGCCACGTTCCAGACGTAAAATTACAATTTAACACGTTAAAAATAACTTAATTCTAAAGTTTTGTCAATTGTAGAGTCTAGCTCTGTCCTATTTGCTTAAGTCTACGTTCCAGATACGAATCTGGTGTCAGGGAGCCTTCAGGGACTTATCCGCGTCCAAAATTAAGGTCAAAAATTTTTGACTCTACCTAGAGTCGTTCTGTGTAGCTCGCGGAATAGGCCTCCCCGAGCCCTCTCCAACAAACCCAAACACGACCCTCCTAGCCCGAGGGGTTCAGGAGATAACCCAGTCCAAAGTTCTGGTTGCTGACCCAATATGGCGCCCAGAATCTGGTTATATGTGGTTTTCTCCAGAACCGTTCGACCGATTGCCACCGTGCTTGGGCTTTTCTGACTGGGCTCGTCGAGATCTATCCCGCGGAACAGGTTTCAGGCCTGAAAATTTCTGTCTCCTGAAAACTCCTGAAAAGTCGTTTTTCGGGTAGGGCGGGTCCAGCCGATGTCCCCAAAGAAAACCCGAGCCCTCTACGACCTCGGGTTCGGCAGCTATCAGAGTTTGAAATTTCGTCTGACAGTTCAGGAACTGTCAAAGTCAACTTTCAACCCCCGATATCTTCCCTTCCAGTGGTCGCAGAATACTCGAGCCTGGGTTCTTTCGACTTGGCTCAACCCCCTCCGACGCGCAAAGTGGTTTTCAGGGTCCTGAAAATTTTCAGCTCCAAAGTGCCTGAAACCAGGTGGATCGGGTAGAGGTTGCCTCCCCAAGCCCTACTGCGAAAACGGCAACTCTCTACGACCACCGAGTCCGGAGCTACGTTAGGCCAAAGATTTACAAAATGGCCGCCCAACTGTCAAAAGGCAGTTTTAAAAGGCTGTAACTCCGCAACCGTTTGCCACAGAGAGTCGCGGTTTCGACTATAGTGCCTGGCTTGATTTCCGCTATCCGCCCAGAATGGTTTCAGGACTGAAAATTTTCAGTTCCCAAAAACCGCTGAAAACAATCTTAAATGATTCTCGTCTATGTCCCACAGGGGACGTCGAAAATCCGAGTCCTGTACGCCCAATAGGTCCAGAGATATTAACAATTTTATGTAGCAACCATGAAAACCAATATGGCTGAAAATGTCTAAAATCTTTGTTCTTGGGCCTATTGGTCGCGAGTTTGGACTTATACAGTGGGCAATAGGTGGTCTAAAGTCAATCCCGGGGTCAGAATTATTTTTTATCTATTAATTTTAATTTAATTTGAAAAAATTACAAAAAATTGAATAACTTTAAAACGGAATATAGTAAAAAATTTTAAAAAATTGTTAAATTTGTGTAAAATCTACGCCTATCGGAATCTAAAAAGATAATTTGAATTTTGAAATTTTTCCTTAAGAAAATTTTTTGAAAACTAAAAAATTTTGAAAAACTTAAATATAATTAAAACTAATGATGGTTAAAATCTAAACTTAGCTCCAATCTCTTCTCACGATGAGCGCGCAGCAGGAACCGCCGGAAAAACTGGGGGTCCCGCCTGCCGATTTTCCAGGAGAGCCCAGCAAAGTTTGATTTTTGAAAGTTAATTTTCTTCCCTCCAGGGGGCGCTAAAAATCTGGTCTAAGCGGTTTTGAGCTTTCCTTGATGTCGCCCGTCAGCAGCCAAAAAATCAGGTCCACAGCAGGTCTGGGTCAAAGTGCACGTTTCTAATTTTTAGGTTATGTGCGGTGGTTTTTGGTCAATAACTTCTTATTGGTTCCAGATATCCGCTGTGCAGACGTGTCAGGAGAAGCGTCTCAGCGGGCCGCAGGTTCTGGTGTCGGAAAAACAGGTGGTTGTCACTGTAGTTTCAGAGCTATTGAGCTCCAAAGTGTGAATTTTGTGCCGTGTTTTTGGTTTTTCCACTTTCACTTTTCCCTGGGTTTTTCCCGGATGGTAGGGACACTTGTCACTTATGCACTGCACTGAGACGCAACTTTTAAGACCACTCGCACTTTCGTAGCACTACTTTTACCCACTATTTTGAATTTTTAAAACCGGAGAATTTCAAAAACGTGGCCTTCGCAAGCGTGGCTGGACTCGGACTCGGTTAGGTTAGGTTAGGTTAGGTTAGGTTAGGTTAGGTTAGGTTAGGTTAGGTTAGGTTAGGTTGGGGTGACAGGTCGGACAACCTCCTCGTGTGCTCCGTGGCTATCAGTCCTTCTCGGATACGTCCGGTGGGAACGGTAGTCGTGGAGCCTGGTTCACCCTGGGCAACTCGGGCAACAACTCTTCCTGCCTTTTGGGGAGTCTTGTTGCTCGTGGCTAATGGTCCGACACCGGGGAAAGGCCCTTTTCAGGGCCATGGGGGGGAGAACCCCCTGCGAAGCCGCGAGGCCTAGCGGGGGAGAAAAGGCCCTTTTCAGGGCCAGGGGGGGGCTTCCCGCGAGGCCGCGAGGCTTAGTGGGTGGCTAAGGGGGCGTTGTACCACGTGCGCCTCTGTTTTCAGAGGCCGTAGTGGAGGCGCGAGGGCGGGCCTGGTGTGTACTTACCCTACCACCGGGCAGGCAGTGGGAGTTTTCTTTCCTGCCACCGCCGGAAAAACCGGGGGATGTCTGACATCTCCGGTCGGTCTTGGCTTGATCGCCTGGGCCGGGAGGAAGACAACCTCCACAAAAATTACTCCGAAGCCCAAGTTTCGGCGCCCGGCGAGGGGATGCATGGCCGGGGGGATTGCCTCGGTCGTGAGGGCGCCAACCTCAGCGGACCGGCCGACCCGCTGTTGACTTAGGCTTACCCGGGTACAGGGGGCACTGCCCGGGTGGACCACTTATATCCCCCATACTCGTGGGAACTTATATGGATACTATTAACCCAAAAAACCAAACCAAAGACGGAGGTGGAGGAGGAGGAGAAGAACGAGGAAGGGAGGAGGGCGCCGTATCCGACACCGGGTCGGCGTCAAGCGAAGTGATGATAGTGGAGTGTAGCGCACCTGCGCTCTCACCATCGCAGTTTTGGAGGGAGGGGCGCAAACGCCTGCGCTCGTATGATGCGACGAGTCGCTCGGCCTCTGAGTCGGGTGACGAGGCGTCGCCAGCCCGGAGGGGGAGAGGACGACCTCCCACCACCGGAGAGTATGTTGGGCTGGCCAAAGCTAAGGCAGAGCTTGTGGCCGCCAAAAGGGAGGAGTTTAGGCTCCGCGCGGAGGAGGACGCGCTGGACTTGGTCGCTGCGGCCAAGTCCAAGCGTGCTAAGCCGGGTGACGTCCCCGGCGATGGAGAAGGCCGAACAGCAGCCGCCCTCTACGAACAAGTGGCGGCAGGATTGAAGGTGGTCCACCATGTTGCCACCAAATCCAACAACCTGAAGGGGACATTTACGAGGAGCCTAAAGGAGGCGATGGCTCTAATCGAAGGCGCGGCTGATGAACTCCGACAGCTCTCGGCGTCGGAGGAAAATGCGCGCCTCCAGGAGGAGCTATCCAAGCTCCAGAGAGATAATCGCCGCCTCGAGGCGGAGAATAAGAAATTCTCGGACGAGCAGACGAAGATGCGTCAGGAGCTCGACAAGTTGAAGGCAGATGTGGCGGGTATCCGACAGCCCTCTGCCCCAGAGACACCGCGGCCGGCTGAATCCCAACTGGTTCAGCTGTTTAGGACCGAGATGGCGAGTTTGGCCGCCAGATTCTCGGTCATCGAAGGTAAGATCTTGCGGCCGCCACTCGCTGGCGATCGTATGGCGAGCCAAGCCCCGCCGCCGACTTCATACGCGGCGAAGGCTGCAAGCTCCAAGGCGGCAAAAGGGGGCCATAAATCGGCCTCTTCGGCCAAGACACCAAACCCGGGCCAGAAAACCCCGGCTGCCAAGACGACCGACGTTCCAGCCCGGGCTCCAGCCCAGGCGGAGCAAACACAAATGGAGACTGACCCCTCAAGTGAGCCCCAGGCCGGCCCATCTCAGGCCGCGGCTCCAAGGCCCAATGCCAAGGGCAAGGGCAACGGGAAGAAGACGGGCCCAAACACCGCGCCCGCACCTGCTCAAGACGCTCCGACAGCTGCCGCTCGCAAGGAGGGCGAGTGGCAGACTGTCACGAACAGGAGAGGAAAGAAGAAGAGAGGAGGGGCCAAAAAGAAGAAGAAGGCGAATAAACTAAAGGCACCGCGCTCAACTGCGGTTGTCTTATCGCTGCAGCCAGGCGCGGAGGAGAGGGGCGTATCCTATGTCTCTGTCCTCCTCAAGGCCAAGCAGAGTGTGGACCTGGCTGGCCTCGGGATCACCTCCCTCAAGTTCAAGCGGGCCGTTACTGGCGCCCGCATTTTAGAACTTCCCGGGGCCACGAGCGGCGACAAAGCTGATGCCCTTGCCGCCAAGCTAAGAGGGTGCCTCGATGACGGGGATGTCCGGGTCTCCAGGCCCACGAAGTGCGCGGAGTTACGCGTTGTGGGTCTGGACGATTCCGTGACTGTGACGGAGGTAGCCACCGCGGCTGCCCGCATCGGCGGATGCACCGCCGAAGACATTAAGGTTGGGGAGATACGGGTCGGCCCTTCCGGCCTCGGCTCCGCTTGGCTCCGCTGTCCTGTCGCGGCGGCCAAGAAGATCGCAGAAGCGGGCCATCTACTGGTTGGCTGGGTGTCGGCAAAGGTGACACTGCTGGAGCCTAGGCCCCTGCAGTGTTACCGCTGCCTCTATGGTGGACACGTGCAGCACACATGCACGTCGGAGATTGACCGCAGTGACCTGTGCTACAGATGCAGCCAGCCAGGTCACAAAGCAGGGCAGTGCACGGCGAACCCGCATTGCAGCATGTGTGCTGCCGCCGGCAAACCCGCGGGACACCGAATAGGCGCCAAGACCTGCCTATCCCGCGAGAAACGGAAGGGCAAGCCCGGCGGGGTCGACCATCGGACCCCCCCGACGCGAAGCCAGGCATCGTCCGCCGTTGCCATGGACGTAACGGAGCCCGCCCAGCCATCGCCATCGCAACAATTTGCAATAAGGCACTGGGCGTGCACAAACACCACCTAAGGGCCACGGGCGGCAGACTTGGGGAAGTCTGCCGCCCAGCACTAGGCCAGAGTCGGCGATGCGGTCGGAGTGTGCCGCGTCCCACTCAGTGGAGGAGAGGAGGGTGCACACCACACGCACCCTCCCAACAGAGCCGGGGGCCGCATGAGGCGGCCCGTCACCGCCGGGGTCGCGGAAGAATGTCTACACGTACCCGTGACCCCGGCAATATGTGATGAGGCGAACACCTGTCTGTTTTTAGTGGGTAGACGTCCTTTTCAGGGCGGAGTCCCACACACCGCGCCGTCCTCCCCGGGGCGGCGTGACGGTGCATAAAGCATTTTCAGACACAAAAAAAAAAAAAAAAAAAAAAAAGGTTAGGTTAGGTTAGGTTAGGTTAGGTTAGGTTAGGTTAGGTTAGGTTAGGTTAGGTTAGGTTAGGTTAGGTTAGGTTAGGTTAGGTTAGGTTAGGTTAGGTTAGGTTAGGTTAGGTTGGGGTGACAGGTCGGACAACCTCCTCGTGTGCTCCGCGGCTATCAGTCCTTCTCGGATACGTCCGGTGGGAACGGTAGTCGTGGAGCCTGGTTCACCCTGGGCAACTCGGGCAACAACTCTTCCTGCCTTTTGGGGAGTCTTGTTGCTCGTGGCTAATGGTCCGACACCGGGGAAAGGCCCTTTTCAGGGCCATGGGGGGGAGAACCCCCTGCGAAGCCGCGAGGCCTAGCGGGGGAGAAAAGGCCCTTTTCAGGGCCAGGGGGGGAGGCTTCCCGCGAGGCCGCGAGGCTTAGCGGGCAGCGTTGCGCGGCGAAACTCCACGTGTGCCCCTGTATCCAGGGGGCCGTAGTGGAGGCGCGAGGGCGGGCCCGGTGTGTACTCGCACTACCACCGGGCAGGCACAGAAGTTGTCTTCAGTGCCACCGCCGGAAAAACGGGGGGTACCCACCGCCAGCCCTGAGTGTCTGTGGATCAGGTCTCGCGGCTCAGGGTGGGGTGCCCTCCGTCGGTCTTGGCTTGGTCGCCCGGACTGCGGGGAAGACAACCTCGACACAAAATCACTCCGAAGCCCAAGTTTCGGCGCCCGGCGAGGGGATGCATGGCCGGGGGGATTGCCTCGGTCGTGAGGGCGCCAACCTCAGCGGACCGGCCGAACCGCTGTTGACATAGGCTTACCCAGGTACAGGGGGCACTGCCTGGGTGGACCATCCTTTCCCCCATACTCGTGGGAACTTATATGGATTCTAACAAAACAAAAAACCCAAATGACGTAGTAGGAGAAGGACGAATGGAGGAGGACGCTGTATCCGACTGTGGATCAGTGTCGAGTGACGTGATGGTCGTAGACTGCAGCGCATCTGCGTTGTCGCCTTCGAGATTTTGGCGAGAGGGGCGCAAACGACTGCGCTCGAATGACGCGACGAGTCGCTCGGCTTCCGAGTCGGGCGACGAGGCGTCGCCGGCCAGGCGTGGGAGAGGACGTCCTCCCACCACTGGAGAATATGTAGGGCTTGCCAAAGCCAAAGCAGATCTTGTCGCTGCCAAGCGCGAGGAATTTAGACTTCGCGCGGAGGAGGATGTGCTGGACTTGGTCGCTACGGCCAAGTCCAAGCGCGTAAAGCCGGGTGATGTCCCCGGCTCGGAAGGAGAAGGCCGCACTGCCTCCGCTCTATATGAGCAGGTGGCGGCAGGATTAAAGGTGGTCCATCATGTGGCCACCAAATCCAACAATTTAAAGGGTACGTTCACCCGTAGCCTAAAGGAGGCGATGGTCCTCATCGAAGGCGCGGCAGATGAACTCCGGCAACTTTCGGCGTCGGAGGAAAATGCCCGCCTTCAAGAGGAACTTACCAAGCTGCAGGCGGATAACCGTCGCCTCCAGACGGAGAACAAAAAGTTCACGGAGGAGCAAGAGAAGATGCGTCGGGAGCTGGACCAGCTCAAGTCCGACGTGGCGGGGATGAGGCAGCCCTCCGCTCCGGAGGCACCGCGGCCAGCTGAATCTCAGCTGGTTCAGCTGATTAGAACGGAGATGGCGAGTCTGGCCGCCAGATTCTCGGTTATCGAGGGGAAAATTCTACGCCCTCCCCTCGCTGGCGATCGGATAACGAGCCAAGTGCCACCGCCGCCTTCATACGCGGCGAAGGCTGCTGCACCACGCGGAGCCAGCTCCAAAAGCACAGGGAAAGGTGGCCAGAAACCGGCTCCTCCGGCCAAGGCACCAAGCCCAGGCCAGACGGCCCAGGCCGCAAAGAAAGCCGGCGTCTCGGCCTCCGCTGCCAAGGCCACCGCCGCTCCAGCCCCGGCTCCGGCCCCGGCTTCTGCCCCGGCTCCGGCCCCGGCTTCTGCCCCGGCTCCAGCCTCGGCTTTGAATGCCGAAACTCCGATGGAGATTTCAGTGCCTCCCAATGAGCCCCAAGCCGGCCCCTCAAAGGCCGCCGCCCCCAAGTCCAAGGGCAAGGGGAAGGGCAAGGGGCAGAACAAGAAGACGGGCAAAAACACCACGCCCGCGCCTGCCCAAGGTGCCTCTACAGCTGCCGCTCCCAAGGAGGGTGAGTGGCAGACCGTGAGCAACAAAAAAGGCAAGAGGAAGAAGAATCGAGGTGGGGCCAAAAAGACCAACAGACTGCGCGCCCCACGATCTACCGCAGTCGTCATCTCTCTGCAAGAGGGTGCAGAAGAAAGAGGCGTCACATACGCCTCCATCCTTTCCGAGGCCAAGCAGAGCGTGGACCTGGCTGGCCTCGGCATTCCCTCCTTGAGATTCAAGCGGGCAGTCACAGGCGCCCGAATTCTGGAAATCCCCGGAGCGTCGAGCGGCGACAAGGCCGATGCCCTCGCTGAAAAGCTCCGGGGATGCCTTAAAGACGAGGATGTTCGCGTCTCCAGGCCCACCAAGTGCGCAGAGCTGCGCGTTGTGGGCCTGGATGACTCAGTGACCACGGACGAGGTCACGAATGCTGCTGCCCGCATCGGCGAGTGCGCCGTGGGCGACATAAAAGTCGGGGAGATCCGCGTCGGCCCTTCTGGCCTCGGGTCTGCGTGGCTCCGCTGCCCAGTCGCGGCAGCCAAAAAGATCGCAGACGCGGGTCATCTTCTCGTCGGCTGGGTGTCGGCCAGGGTGGCACTGCTGGAGCCCAGGCCCCTGCAGTGCTACCGTTGCCTGTACGGCGGGCACGTGCAGCATACGTGCTCGTCCGACGTGGACCGCAGTGACCTGTGCTACAGGTGCAGCCAGCCAGGTCACAAAGCTGGGCAGTGCACCGCAGATCCACACTGCAGTATTTGCGCAGCCGCAGGAAAGAACGCGGGACATCGAATTGGCGCCAAGACCTGCCAGTCCCGCGAGAAGAAAAAGGGAAAGCCCAGCGGGGCCGGATTCCGGACCCCCCCGGCGCCTAGCCAGCCAGTCACCGTGGCTATGGACGTGTCGGAGCCCGCCCAGCCATCACAATAATGGCCCTCGAAGTTCTGCAGGCGAATATCAACCACTGCGCCAGAGCTCAGGATCTCCTGCTCCAAAGCATGGCGCAGTGGGCGATAAACGTGGCCGTAGTGGCAGAGCCACTGTACGTCCCATCTCGGGACAACTGGGCGGGCGACACTGATGGCGTTGTGGCCATCGGGTGCCAGATCTCTTCAGGCTCCTCGTTGGTCGTCGTCGACAAACAGCCGGGCTGCGTGGCAGCCGTCGTTGGTGGTGTCCTTGTGGTTGGGGTCTACTTCTCGCCCAACAGAGTCCTCGCAGACTTCGAGGCTTTTCTCGGCAACGTGGGGACTCTGATTGGGCGGAACAGCTCTCGCCCCGTCCTGCTCCTCGGCGACCTCAATGCCAAGTCTGTGGCTTGGGGTTGCCCTGCCACAGATGCGCGCGGCGATACGCTCGAGGAGTGGGCAGTCGCAACGGGGCTAGTGGTCCTCAACCGCGGGACGGTGCACACGTGCGTGCGGGACAACGGCGGCTCCATCGTAGACGTCTCCTTCGCCAGCACATCTATGGCGCACCGCGCTCAAGGCTGGCGGGTCATGGAGGGTGTGGAGACTCTCTCCGATCACCGGTATATCCGGTTCGGGATATCCGCACCCTCGGCGTCCCCCAGCGGCGGGCGCCCGAGTCGCGTCAACCCGACGACCCGGAGGTGGGTCCTGACGCGGCTCGACAGAGACGTCCTAATGGAAGCCGCCATCGTCCAAAGCTGGTTCTCCTCTCCTGAGGACCCGCTGGACGTAGACGCCGAGGCCGACTGGTTCGGGTTCGCAATGTCGCAGATATGCGACGCGGCCATGCCCCGGGCCAGGTCTGTGCCTCAGAGGCGGCAGGTCTACTGGTGGTCCCAGGAGCTGGCGAGCCAGCGCACGACGTGTACAGCTGCCCGGCGCAGCTATCTGCGGCAGCGTCGACGACGGCCACGCGATCTCTCGGCCGAGGCCCGGCTGCGAGAGGCCCTTGCAGCAGCCAAGGAGGCCTTACAACTCGGCATCAGCCGGGCCAAAGAGGTCGCAAACGAGGAGTTCCTGCGCCTCCTCAACAGCGACCCCTGGGGGCGGCCCTACAAGCTCGCAAGAGCCAAACTCCGGCCTTGGGCGCCCCCTCTGACGGAGACACTCGAGCCCGCTCTGGTCCGAGATGTCGTTGCGGCTCTGTTCCCGGACAGAGCGGGCCACGAGCCCCCGTCCATGGGGTTGCGGAGAGGTGGTAGGGAGGAGGCACCAGAGGAGCCCGTGCCCACAGTGACGGAGGCGGAGCTGGCGGTCGCCGTCGACCGCATGAGCGCCCGGAACACGGCCCCCGGACCCGACGGGATTCCCGGCCGCGCATGGGCGCTGGCCCTCAAGGTCCTGGGGCCCAGAACACGACACCTGTTCACCGGGTGTCTCGAGCAGGGTCGATTCCCCACAGAGTGGAAGACGGGCAGACTGGTCCTCCTGAAGAAAGACGGACGCCCCGCGGATTCGCCTTCCGCGTACCGTCCCATCGTGCTCTTGGACGAGGTGGGAAAACTCTTCGAGCGTATTGTCGCCGCCCGCCTCGTCAAGCACTTGACGCACGTTGGCCCCGACTTGTCCGACAACCAGTTTGGTTTCCGAGCGGGTCGCTCGACCGTTGACGCGATCCTGCGCGTCAAGGCCCGCTCGGAGCAGGCGGTGGAATCCGGGGGGGTGTTGATGGCGGTGTCGCTGGACATCGCCAACGCCTTCAACACCATCCCGTGGAGCTGCATTTTGGCGGCCCTTGAATTCCACCGCACACCATCGTATCTGCGCCGGCTGGTCGGGGACTATCTCCGTGACCGCGCCATCACCTTTGCGGTCAGGGACGGTACGCACACACGGCCCATGTCCTGCGGTGTTCCACAGGGGTCCGTGTTGGGGCCCCTCTTGTGGAACATCGGCTACGACTGGGTCCTCCGCGGGGCTACTCTCCCGGGTGTCAGCGTCGTGTGTTACGCTGACGACACGCTCGTCCTGGCCCGGGAGAGGGACTACAGGGAGTCTGCCCGCCTGGCGACCGCTGGCACCGCCCAGACAGTGGCGCGCATTCGCCGCTTGGGGTTGGAAGTGGCGTTGAACAAGACGGAGGCGATCTGCTTCCACGGTCCGCGGAAGGCGCCTCCGTCGGGATCCCACATCGTCATCGGTGGGGTCCAAATCGCTGTCAGGCCCGAGCTGAAATACTTGGGCCTCCTACTGGACAGTCGGTGGACGTTCAACGCCCACTTCCAGCGCCTTGGCCTGCGCCTCTTGAGCGCGGCCGGTGCGCTCGGTCGGCTTTTGCCCAACCTCGGTGGCCCTAACGTCGCGTGCAGGCGGCTATACCTGGGGGTCATTCGCTCGATGGCCCTCTACGGTGCCCCTGTCTGGGCCACCGAGGTGACGGAGCGCGGCGCTGCACTGTTGCGGCGGCCGCAGCGTGCGATATCCGTACGGGTCATCCGCGGATATCGCACCATATCGACGGAGGGGGCCTGCGTGTTGGCCGGCTCGCTCCCTTGGGACATCGACGCTCGGGTCCTTGCGTCACTCTATACATGGCGCAAGGACACGCTGGAGCGCAGGGGTGGGTATGTCCCGAGGGAGCTGGAGCACCAGAGGCGGCTGCTGCAACGGGCAGCGATGGAGGAGTGGTCGGCGCGATTGAGCCGACCGAGTGCAGGCGTCAGGACGGTCGAGGCAGTCCGTCCTGTACTGACGGACTGGGTGGGCAGGCGTCACGGCGTGCTGACCTTCCGGCTGACACAGGTGCTGTCGGGGCATGGATGCTTCGGCAGTTACCTGTGGCGTATCGCCGGGAGGGAGCCGGACGCCCACTGCCACCATTGTGTCAACTGCCCCGAGGACACGGCGCAGCATACGCTCGCGGATTGCCCCGCATGGGCAGAGCAGCGCCGTGTCTTACGCAACTCTGTAGGGGCGAACCTCGACCTCCCGGCCGTCGTCAGGGAGATGGTCGGGTGTCCTGACGCCTGGCAAGCGATGGCCTCCTTCTGCGAGGACGTCATCTCGCAGAAGGAGGAGGCGGAGCGTGAGAGGGAGTCCGCTGCCGCCACCCTGCCAATCCGCGCCCGACGAACTGGGCGCAGGAACAGGGCAAACCGTGCCCTGTTCCATCCACCTTAAAGTGGCCACGGGCGGCAGACTTGGGGAAGTCTGTCGCCCAGCACTATGGCCCGAGTAGGCGATGCGGTCGGAGTGTGCCGCGTCCCACTCAGTGGATTGGCAGGAGAGGGGGGTGCACACCACACGCACCCCCCGTACAGAGCCGGGGGCCGCATAGGCGGCCCGTCACCGCCGGGGTCACGGAAGAATGTCCACACGTACCCGTGACCCCGGCCCTAAGGTGATGAGGCGAACACCCGTCTGTTTTTAGTGGGTAGACGTCCTTTTCAGGGCGGAGTCCCACACACCGCGCCGTCCTCCCCGGGGCGGCGTGACGGTGCATAAAGCATTTTCAGACGATAAAAAAAAAAAAAAAAAAAAAGGTTAGGTTAGGTTAGGTTAGGTTAGGTTAGGTTAGGTTAGGTTAGGTTAGGTTAGGTTAGGTTAGGTTAGGTTAGGTTAGGTTAGGTTAGGTTAGGTTAGGTTAGGTTAGGTTAGGTTAGGTTAGGTTAGGTTAGGTTAGGTTAGGTTAGGTTAGGTTAGGTTAGGTTAGGTTAGGTTAGGTTAGGTTAGGTTAGGTTAGGTTAGGTTAGGTTAGGTTAGGTTAGGTTAGGTTAGGTTAGGTTAGGTTAGGTTAGGTTAGGTTAGGTTAGGTTAGGTTAGGTTAGGTTAGGTTAGGTTAGGTTAGGTTAGGTTAGGTTAGGTTAGGTTAGGTTAGGTTAGGTTAGGTTAGGTTAGGTTAGGTTAGGTTAGGTTAGGTTAGGTTAGGTTAGGTTAGGTTAGGTTAGGTTAGGTTAGGTTAGGTTAGGTTAGGTTAGGTTAGGTTAGGTTAGGTTAGGTTAGGTTAGGTTAGGTTAGGTTAGGTTAGGTTAGGTTAGGTTAGGTTAGGTTAGGTTAGGTTAGGTTAGGTTAGGTTAGGTTAGGTTAGGTTAGGTTAGGTTAGGTTAGGTTAGGTTAGGTTAGGTTAGGTTAGGTTAGGTTAGGTTAGGTTAGGTTAGGTTAGGTTAGGTTAGGTTAGGTTAGGTTAGGTTAGGTTAGGTTAGGTTAGGTTAGGTTAGGTTAGGTTAGGTTAGGTTAGGTTAGGTTAGGTTAGGTTAGGTTAGGTTAGGTTAGGTTAGGTTAGGTTAGGTTAGGTTAGGTTAGGTTAGGTTAGGTTAGGTTAGGTTAGGTTAGGTTAGGTTAGGTTAGGTTAGGTTAGGTTAGGTTAGGTTAGGTTAGGTTAGGTTAGGTTAGGTTAGGTTAGGTTAGGTTAGGTTAGGTTAGGTTAGGTTAGGTTAGGTTAGGTTAGGTTAGGTTAGGTTAGGTTAGGTTAGGTTAGGTTAGGTTAGGTTAGGTTAGGTTAGGTTAGGTTAGGTTAGGTTAGGTTAGGTTAGGTTAGGTTAGGTTAGGTTAGGTTAGGTTAGGTTAGGTTAGGTTAGGTTAGGTTAGGTTAGGTTAGGTTAGGTTAGGTTAGGTTAGGTTAGGTTAGGTTAGGTTAGGTTAGGTTAGGTTAGGTTAGGTTAGGTTAGGTTAGGTTAGGTTAGGTTAGGTTAGGTTAGGTTAGGTTAGGTTAGGTTAGGTTTTTTTTTTTTTTTTTTTTTTTTTTTTTTTTTTTTATATTACACCAATCCCGCCAACATTATTGGCGCCTATTCTTTGCTTTACCTCATTCATACCAGTTCTCGCATTTATGCCTCTCGCACTTCCATTCCGCATACTATATTCGTCTTTCATCCTTCCCTTTCTTTCCTTTTTGTGGGTGGGACTCCCACTATTTGTACTCTAATTTTTTCCTTTCTATGTCTTTTTATATATATTTTGGGGAAATAATTTAGTACACAGTATTTATTAACCTTACATTATTCTTTTAGTTCCTTAAATCTTATACTATGTTCTATATACTAATTCTTATACATTATCTACTATCTTATATTCTATAACAAAGTTTTGTTGGTCTACTGCTAACATTTTCTCTTATTTTCTATGCTAACTATT
Source organism: Acronicta psi (assembly GCA_946251955.1). Lineage (NCBI taxonomy): Eukaryota > Metazoa > Arthropoda > Insecta > Lepidoptera > Noctuidae > Acronicta > Acronicta psi. Next base: position 4,882 of record OX276494.1, on the reverse strand, counting down.
TTATATTCTTACAATATAATCCTAGCATAACTTAATTCATGTTTTATTTCTACAGATTACTTTCTTTGCCACACTTTCGCAGTATACCAAAAATCCCTGTATACTTTTACTTTTCATTATTTCGCTGATAATTTCTTTCTGTAACTTTACGTTTATTTCTGTTTCTACTTTAAATCTCTCCAATGAATGCACCGGGCACTCTAACAGTATATGCGGGACCGATTCCGCGACGTTGGGGTCACAGATGCACGCTGGGCTCTCCTTACACCTGAAGCGATTCAGGTATTCGGAGAACCCACCGTGCCCTGTAAAGATCTGCGTGAGCACACCTGTCGGCCTCACGCGCTTGATGACGCGGTAGGCTTCTATGGCATCGGGAAAGAACATTTTCGTCACCGAGGCAGTCTCACCAGACATATATCTCCGATTCCACTCATCGAGGGATCCCATGCGGATCTGGCCTCTGATGAATGAAATCGGACACCGGTCATAGTCAGGCTTCCTCCGCGACGACAATGCTGCCTCCTTAGCCAGCTCGTCCGCGCGTTCATTCCCTGGCAGTCCCGCGTGGGCCTTGATCCAAAACAGAGACACAGCTTTGTTTTGATTCCAGGCCAGAGCCAAATTGGCTCGCGCGCGTACCACCAGGGGATGGAGCGAACCGTGGCTTGCAAGCGACTGCAATGCGGACATTGAGTCGCTATACAAGCCAAAGCTCGTCTCATTGCGCTTGAGAATAACGTCCGTGGCCTTACAAATAGCCAGTAATTCCGCCTGGTAGACTGTGCAGTACGCGGCGAGGCTAAGCTTGAGGTTCTGGATTTCGCCTACATTATCCCAGAGGGATAATGCGGCTCCGACCTTCCCCTCAATCTTGCTGCCGTCAGTGAATATTCGCACTGCCTGCACATTGTGACTGTCCACAAGCCGTTGGTCTGCCAGGCACACGAATTCCAGAGCCATTTGTCTGGCCGGATGAGAAGATTCTGCAAACCTCACCGCACCCTCGATCTCCCGGTCTCCAGGTATAAACCGTGACGACCCTCTCCTTGCTTCATACATGGCTGCTGCCTCTTGTATGCGAAGGTCCAGAGGTAGTATCCCGGCTAGTACCAGAGCCGAGTTGAGCGAGACGGTGCGGTACGATTTGCAGAGCTTCTGGACGAATCCTCGCTGGACGGATCCGAGCCTTTTACGTACCCCTATCTTTTTTGCCGCGGGAGCCCAGGCGCCAGCCGCGTACGTTATGATGGGTTCAATGACTGCTGTGTATATCGTGTGTATCACGTCCCTATTTAATCCCCAGCTAACTTTTGCGGCGCGGGAAAGCTGTTTGTAGATTTCCGCTGCTTTTTTGCAGACGTTCGCCGTGTGCTCGTTGAAGGCGAGCTTATTGTCGATCGTGAGCCCCAGCAGCTTCACACTTCGGACCATTCCAATGTCGACCCCGGCCATGCTCAGAATTGGGGTGTCGTACTTAAGCTTGTTGGTTATGAGCATCGCACAGGTCTTGTGCGGTGCAAACCGAAGCTTATTTCTTACGCCCCAACTCTGAACATGGGCGAGGGCTGCATTGGCGGTTGCCGAGACTTCGGCTGCTGTGTCACCGTCCACGACCAAGACGATATCGTCTGCAAAGGCTTGAGCGTAATTCCCCTTCCGCTCTAGGTCCTGCAGAAGTGGGTCCAGTAGTAGGTTCCACAGGATTGGACCACCAATTGACCCTTGGACACAGCCTTTGTTTGTCTCTCTTGTGCATTCCTCCCCAGCATACCTCACTTTTACACGTCTGCTGTCGAGATAACTGTCTAGTAGCCTCCTGGTGTTCACCGGGCACTTTTCCTCAGCCAGTCTGACTTTGATCGCTGGCCACCATGCGCTATCGAAGGCTCCCTCTATATCCAATGACACCAGGACAATTAGCTTCTTCAGCCTCAACTTGTCCTGTACGTGTTTCATTAGAGTATAGAGGGCGTCCTCGGTGCTCCTCTGGGGCATAAAGCCAAACTGGCGAGTACTAAGCCGCGGCACAAGCTGCCATTTAATCCGTGCTACTACCATCCTCTCCAGGACCTTCCCCAAGACCGGCAGGAGACCTATCGGTCTATATGACTTGGGGTTCAAGTAATTGTCCTTGCCCGGTTTTCTGAGGACCACCACCGTTGCCTCCTTCCAGATGTCCGGGAAGTGTGCCAGTTCTAGGCACTTATTGTACAGGGCAAGGAACGCGTCCGGGTCCTGGTAGATAGCTCGACAGCAGATGTCCGACGTAAATCCATCATCACCTGGTGCTTTCTTAGGATTAAAACCTTCCACTGCTGTCTTCAGTTCCAGCGGCGTAAATGGTGGATCATGATACTCATCATGCTGCCACTCATTTACCCGACTGGCAGCTTCTCTTGTTCGCCTGTGGTCTGCGTTGTCCTCGAGCGCTGTGTCCTTTGGATAAAACGTGTCGGCTAGCAAGGCTGCAGATTCCTGTGGGTTTAGGAATGCACCATCGTTAAATAGGGTCAAGTCTTCTTGTCTCCTGGCGGTCCTTCCGATTATCCTGTAGATCCCTTCCCACACTCCTTCCCGGTCTTGCCTGCGACAGAACTCCTTCCAACTGGCGATTTGGGCTTTTTTAGCTTTTATCTCATAATCTTCTTTTGCTTTCAGGTAATCGTCTACGACCATCGCCCTTCGGACCGGCGCGGCATTGCGAATGCGGTTCTTTCTCCTAGCAACCTCCTTCTTCATCACAGCGAGCTCCTCGGACCACCACGGTAAGGTAAGTTTCGTTTTACTATTAACTCTAGGTATTGCACTACTACAAGCTTGATCAATTAAGTTTTTATATTTAATCACTATTTCCTCTAAATTTTGTTTACTATTAATTTCGTTTATACTATCTAAATTAATATGGTTTTCAGTTTTCAGTTCTTCTAGTTTTTGTCTAAATTTGTCCCAGTCTGCCTTTTTTGTATTAAATTTTCTTGTGGTTCTACGGATATTCATCCCTACCTCCCTTTTAACCTTGATGTTGAAGAATATTGTGTTGTGGTCCGAGGACGTTGCTCCTGTGTCGACCCGCCAGCCGTCTACCAGGTCAAACAAGGCAAGCGAACATGCCGTGACGTCTACGTGGCTTCTGAACACTCTACCACCCCTGATGGTGTCAAAAGTAGGGATATCGCCAGTGTTCAGTACCTGAAGCTCTAACTCTTCCAGGGTCCCGGACATCTCTTCGCCCCTGGGGTCTTCGATATTGCTGCCCCACCAGGTACTTTTCGCGTTTGAATCGCCACCTAACAGCAATCTACCGGTGGCCACTTCAGTTCTGATCTGGGTCAACTGGTCCAGGTATGGCCCCAAGGGTTGGTCTGGCTCGAAGTAATAGGAGACTACTGCGATTTCCCAAGCTTTGGTCCGGATCCCCACCACGACGATGTTATTCGTGGTGAGTTTTGGGTAGGGGATGACATCCAGGTCATCATCGAAGACGGCGATTGCCGCTTTTACCCTCCCGCTTCCATCAACCTCGCATTGGTAGATTCTCGCACCTCGGTAGCTCTTCATACTTCGTGCCCCTCCCACATACGGCTCCTGGATCAGGGCCCATGCGATCTTACGTTCACTGGCCTCTAAAAAGAGTTCGGTGGTTGCCAGTTCCTTACGCTGTAAATTTGCTTGTGCCACTCGGTAAGGTCTTGCATTTTGTTGGACAGGAGTGTTTTCCAAGTCGCCTTTAGCAGTATGCTACAGAAGTACGGGCTATATCGTCCCACCGTCTTCTAATCGTGCACTCTGAGCTGAATGCGTTATGGTCCCTGATTTCTATTTTTGCGCGAGTGCAGTTGCAACAGCTCGGTGGTGCGCCTACCATCCAGTCCTCACACTCAGACTTCATGTGGGGACCGCCACAGTGGCTGCATTTTGCTATTGTCTCTGTGCAGAGACGGCGGCTATGCCCGTAGCCGAGGCAGAGCGAGCACTGAACCAGCGGGGACTGGTCTTCGACCCGTACTCGCTGGAGGTCCACGTGCACCGCCCCGGCCCCGAGCATGCGCTTCCAAACCGCTGTGGCGACTCTCAATACCACATGACAGGAGTGTGGGTTCCTGGTGCGCTTTCGGAACAGTATCTCCATACTGCTTTGCTCCTCGTCCAGACCTTCAAATATTTGGCCATTTTGATTGTGGAGGGCCTTGACTATCTCCTCGTTTGTGTTGTACTGCATTATGTCTTTAAGTACAATCAGGGGATTTTTATTTTTGATTTCCTCCACTACCAGCTCAGGTGCTTCTCTAATTTTTTCTTGTATCTTTCTTCTTTCCTCTTTCGTTCGGCATCCCATAATTACCTTCCGATCTTTCGCCTTTCTTACCTTCTCTACCGTTATCCCCCCTTCCCTAGCATTCACTACCTTCCTAATTCTATCTAGTACCTGCTCTCCGGTTTCCTTCTCGTCCTTGGCCGTCACTACTATGGAGTGTAGCGCTTGCCTAGGTGGTTGATTGGTAGGCCGACTTGCCGCTACGCTAGCGTAGGAGAATTTCTCCATGTGTTCTTGGCTAGCCTGTAGTGCCTCTTTCAGCCTATCCATTTTCGCGCCATTTTCGGCTAAGTTCTTACTATGCTCTTCCAGAGCCTTCCGGAGAGCGTCTGCCTCATCGTTGGCCTTTTTCCCTTCAAAGTCCCCTTGTATCTGGACTTGTACCCCTGTAGTTTTTAAGTCCTTTGTGGGCTGGGGTAACCGTCCCCGTTCCTGCTCAGCGTCTTTGACCAGTTGGTAGAGCCTTTCCGCCTGAGCCTCGACGTCTTCCTTTATCTCCCTTTTGGTGTTTCTGGTCGTTGCCATGTGGGTTTTTATCTTAACGAGACATATCCTGGCTTGCTC